>CM034300.1:62569370-62597336 GCA_019925795.1 Dendrobium chrysotoxum | reverse complement strand
TGCTCTTTAAACTAGACATTCAATCTTATATCATAAGCACATAATATAATAAACACATTTCATACAAATGTTACTTTTTATAAATAATACATTAGAGTTAACTTCAAAAAGAAGTAAAAAATATCACTTTATTTATATAGAACTATTCATATATTAAATTAAAAGAAAACAATATAAAGCTTAAAGGTGACTTGTTGTTGACCCTCTTCTAACTTCTTTTCTTAAGAAGGGGACCAAGAAGAAAATTCCAAAGATAGGGCCAATGGTAACTCCCTGATGAGTGGAGCTATGTTAGACTATTTATTGAAGGATGTATTCATCCCTAGCTAGGAACTATTGAATCAAGTTAATTCTATTTACTTGTGTATAGAGATAACTTCAACATACCCTTAATTAGTTTCTTGATATCTCGAAGAAGCTCAATAGAGACCTCATCGTGTTGAAAAAGAATGGTTCTTGACAACATGAAGCCTCTTCTCTATGAGTGTCCCCTAACTCTTCTAAGATTCCATGGAAGCTTTGAGATTCCTCATAATGGTAGACAAATAAAAAATGTTCTCACTACATATTGATCTATGCATTCTCAGACTTTGATTTAAAGAAGTTTGCTCTAGCTCTTTCTCCTTGCCACTACAAATGAATTAAACATATTTCTTGACAACTTATCTTACCTGTCCATATTAAGATTTGAGATTTAAAAGGTTCTAATTTTTATCTCTTCATAGTCCCTAATTTTTAGGATGAGACATCTAGCTAAGCTTGCTAAGTTTGTTAGGAATAGGAATCCCCTACAACTTATCCACTTGTGTGGGGTTATAAGGAGAAGTGCCTTCTACCTCCTTCAAGATTAACTTCACCTCAAAACTAACATCTTTTAAAGATCCATAAAAAATACCAGTCAAAATAAATCTCAATATTATGTTATCCGACTTAAAAATGGAAATACTAATTTTCATAGCCCAAATAATCTTTATTACTTTGCCAACCATTGATTTATCCTCACCATTAATGGTTGGCAATCAGCATGGGGTAATCACCTCACCCAATGATCCTTAATCATTAATAACTACATAAAGGAAAATTTCCTTGCTTGGATTGTTGAGCTCCAACTTCATAATCTTATGTGGGGACGAATTCAAGATCATCTACATGTATGCCATCATCTACATTGCCATTACTTTGCTCTACCTTTACATCATAATGGTCATAGAATTCTCTAGGGAGAGCATGACTATAATGGTTTGTCACTTCTTGAACATCTTAAGGAAAAATAGTTCACAAAGCTGAACCTCAAAGAAGAATGCTAAAAAGGGAAGTCACTGAATGAAGGCTTTTTTTTTATATATTAATAGGCATGATGCTCGCATATATAGTGAAGTTAATTCAATGCTAAATAATACGAACAATGTCTATAGTGATATTTAAAATTCTATTAAATACCTCAGTAAACTTATAATATCAATAAACTTATAATATCATTTGAATAATTGTATTGGGCTGAGTTTAAGTGAACTTGATAGACTACATGAAGCTTGTATCATAATCTATCAGATTAAATTTATAAAAGGCAAGGATCCATCAATCCTACGACTATCTCGATTCCATCACCATGATAAACTTGCTAAATGAGATCTATTCGACCTAGACTAAAGCAACACAAAGTACTTGAAATAACTTACAAATCTACTCAATCACAAAAACCAACAATAAAAGATAATCCCGTGTTAGATTATTGTGTTATGCTCTTTATTTTTTTGGCACTAGGAAATTGTTGAGCTTCCTTCAAAATCTCTCTCTCTCTCTCTCTCTCTCTCTCTCTCTCTCTCTCTCTCTCTCTCTCTCAAGCACACAATCTTCTTCATTTTTTAAGTTAATATTGCTAGTACAATCCACATTTACCCAAAAATAAATTTGTATTCAACAAGCTAGAGTTATTAAATTTAACATCAAATATTAAGTTTTGCTATATAATTATACTTGTATAACTTAACTTTAACATCTAATACGATGATGTACCTTGCCTCAAGCTTATATTTAGGAGTTAGAAGATCAGCCTAAACACATTTTAATTGACTCATGACACTTTAGCTTATTCTTTCTTAGAAAGATCTTGTAGAACCCTTTACTTATCTCTCCTCTAATGTTTTTAGGATTATTCAATACTTATTAGTAATGTTATTGTTTTATATAAAAAAAAGGACCCAAACTCCAAATTTCATTTTATCTTCAAAATATGCAAGGAGTGATATAGAGCCAATTTGATTAAGTTTTGTTACATTGTGGAACATTCATGGAGGCGCATAGATATAGAGATTAGTGTTTAAGCTTTATACGAAGAACCAACACAGATAGATGAGTGAGATAGGGGTGTAAGAGTCTTGTGGGACACCAATATTTTTATGTGAAAAACATCCCTAAGAAAGGGGGAAAACTACAGGGCTTGGCCTAGTTAAAATGATTCTACTTGTGATTATTTTTTTATTACAAATGAGGCCCTTCCTTGAGATGAATGCATTTATTTGTTGTGGAAAATATACATCATATAGAGCTCATTACATGGAAGGAGTTGGAAGAATCTAGTGATTTGAGAGTTGTTCTCAAGAGAGTATTGGCCTCTTAGTTTCGTCGGTAGGATCATAGTTGAGCAACAATGGTCAATGGGGCTGTAGTTGGCCGACGATGAAGGTAAGAGGGACCGCATTTGATGGATAATAAAAGTTGGATGGACCGTAGTCAATGGGTAGTAGAGGTCAGATGGACCATAGTCAGCAGACGATTGAAGTCGGAGGGATTGTAGTCAGTGGCTGACGGAGGTCAGAGGGACCATAGTCGTTGGGTAATGGAGGTTAGAGGGACTGTAGGTGTTGGGTGATAAAGGTCAGAGGGACTATAATTAGTGGGTTATGGAGGTTAGAAGGACCTTAGTCGACTGGAAATGAAGGTTGGAGGGACTTAGTCGGTGGGTTATTGAGATTAGAGAGGCCATACTCGATGGGTGATAGAGGTCAGAGGGTCTGTACTCAATAAGTGATGGAGGTCAAAGGGACTGTACTTAGTGGGTGACTGAGGTTAGAGGGATCATAGTCGGTGGATGACGAAGGTCGGAGGCACTGTAGTTGGTGGACTATAGAGGTAGGAGGGATAGTAGTTGGAGGGGGATAGAGGTTAAAGGGACCATATTTAGTGGGTGATGGAGGATGAAGGAACCGTACTCCATGAATGATGGTGGCTAGATGAACCTTAGTCAGTGGGAGATAGTGGTCAGAGGGACCATAATCGACAAGCAAAAGAGGTTAGAGGGATCGTAGTCGATGGGAAATAATGGTCAAAGGGATCATAGTAGGCAGGTGATGGAGGTCAAAAGGATTGTAGCCGAGTGATGGTGGTTGATAGGTGATGAAGGTTTAACGATGGTCGATGGATAGGCAGTGGTCTAACTACGATTGGTCGAGAGGTGATGGTCCGGTGAGGGTTGACGGATGGGTGATGGCCCCATTACAGGCAAAAATATACCATTATAGTTGGACTTTCCGGCGAATATACATACGCCAGAAAAAGTGGCATCCTAACCAGCAAAATATGTGCCGGTAACTTTACAGTGGTATTTTTGGCAAAATTTTATCATTACCTTACCGGCGTATAATCTACTGGTGTTTTCGTTGGTGTACTAAATATTTTGATGCAATTTTTGCTGGTTATTACTAACGAAATCACCGACATAAATTGTGCTAGCTTACTTAAACTTGAAGAATATTTTCCGACGTATTATCCATTGATAACATTACCAACGGATAAACCATTGGAAAATCTGAAAGGAAGAGCCCTATTTTGACCACTTTGCTATCTTTCTTTCAATTTCTTTCCCTCTTCATTTGGGTTTACTTCACTCATGTTTGAGAGATGCCCTAAACATTAGTGTTATTATGACTGATCCCTCATCGACGTTCATCGCTGAGCTTGCCCACATTCTCTATTGTTGGTTGCCTAAAGTCGCCACTTCCATTCCACGCATTACCTAAGGTCGCCACCTGTTTCCTACATTACTGAAGGTCGCCACCTCATGTAAGAGAATGTACCTTAGTGTTTGATTTTTTCTTTAGTTACGGATGTTCTCACCAGATATTTGCAATAGAATGTACCTTTGTGTATGCTTTTTACTATTGTTATTCTTCATGTTGATAATAGTAGAGAGGGAGTTGAAGGTAAACTTGAATTATGTAGGCTAACCTAAGATTCTAAAGGTTTTCACATAAGTTAAACTAAAACTTAATATATGGAGTGTAATTTTAGTAGTAATAGACCTAGTTGAGGGATTTTGACTTTGGGTGATGAAGTCGTTAATAAAAGTACACTTTTTTATATCTTTGATCTAATATTTATGGTGAAATATATGGGGATATTTTTAGTAGAATTCAAGTTGGATGGATGAAACGGAGGAATGCATTGGGCCTTGTTGTGTGATAGAAAAGTCCCTGTTTAACTAAAGGGAAAATTATATAAGATGTTGGTGAGACTTGTAATGCTTTATGATGCAGACTATTGGCTATTAAAAGATAAACATAATATTAAGTTAAGTGTTATAGAGATGAGGATGCTCAGGTGGATAAGTACTGGATTTACCCTTATAGATAGGATATGAAATGAGCATATATGTGATAAGGTTGGAGTAAGTCTAGTGGAAGATAAGATTAGAGAGAGTCGCCTTGGATGGTTTGGTCACATAAAATGATGGCCTTCAAAGCAGGCTAAGAAATGTTTTCGGCAGAATAATTTTGCCAGTTTACATTTTTCGATATGCAAATTACTGTCAAATGAGTTTTTGTCAAAAATTCACCGAAAACTAGAATTTTCTGGCTGATTTCTGTTATTACTGGTGGATTTGGTCCGCCGGTAACAGGGCATTTTTCTTTAGTGCCCGATGAGGGTGGCATTGGTCCGATGATGGTAGATGGATGAGCAGTGGCCAAGCAGTGGTCGACGGAAGTTCACTGGTAATGGTGCTTGGGTAGAACTTTAACATTCCACACAATAGCATTAAACATAAGAAACAACATTAATGAAAAGCTTTTGATCTAGTAGTTTTAGGCGGTTGTATCAAAATAGTTCTAGGTTTCTTTCCTTTTTTGCTACGAACCTTGATAAAGCTTAAATCATTATCATCCCTACTAAAATGCTTTGCAGATATATCCATATCTTCTATATCAGTAAAGACATCATTATTATAATATGAAGAAGTAAAGTTCTTACTACCAATAGGATGCTCCCTGAATACTTGTGTGCAATCATCCTCCATGAAATGACCATCCTCTTCCTTTTACAATTCTTCATTTTCCTTTTCCTTATTAACAGTATTGCCTTCAGCCGTAAAAGGGCAATGCACAAGATCATCAATTTCCCCTTCCTCTAAGCTCCTGCCATCAACCTCAACAGGTAATTGAATGACAAGATTAGGACCAATATCTACTTCCTGTTCAATCAGCGGTATAGAAGAATTGAGATTAAGTAAATTGATATCTTTATCAACAGAATCGTTATGCAGGTTATCTGTACCAATAGAAGCATTTTGCAAATTACTTGATGATATAATAACTTCAACATTAGAATTATCATTGTTAGTGAAAATAGGAACAGTTATCTCCTTATAATTAGCAGGCAACATAGGAGTTAAAAGGACTTCCCGTTCAATGACCTTAAGAACATCTTCAGTTGCAATTAACAGAATGTTATCCTCGCCCTGTTGAGAAACCAGAGATCCTGAAGATTTATTAACCACTCCATTCTTATCATTCATCACATCTTTCTCTTTACGCAGTTGGGGGTGTTTTCTAAAACATTCATTAATACCATGTCCATGCATTTTACAAAAAGAACAGAATAAAGGAAAATTCTCAAACTCAACTTTTTGAAAATATCCCTTCACCTCTGAGCCAAGCCAGATTTCAGTAGGTTGTTTCTTGGAAACATCAAGTTTGACTAACACACGAGCCACGGACGGCCTAGAAACAGAGGTCGTAGCCTGGTCCGTTTGTAGGGGACGTCGAAAAATAGAAGCTAAACCAAATAGAATATCTTGATTAAAGAAATGAAGTCTGAGATTCGGAAAGGAAATCCAAACCAGAGCAATAGGACATTCCTCCCTAACATCAAAATCAGGAGACCATTTAATCAATCTCATTTGGCAAGCTTGAATGTAATACGTTCTTCTAGCAAAAATACGGCTATAGTCAAGATCATTAGAAAGTTGTATAGCGACATGCCTTGGATCAAGTAAGCCAACATGGAACGTGCCGGACAGTTTCAGGTTAAGGAAAAATTTACGAATAATATCTAAATTAGGCCTTTTCAAAATAAATTTACCAACCAGAGTTAACGCAAACGGAGCAGCTAACAGATCCACAACAGATTCTTCAAACAACAGGGCCGGATAGCCCTTAAAAGAAGATTGAACAAAATGCAGTTTGGAAGAAGTAGATGAAGGACCCGCTAAAACATCTTTAAAAGATCTAGATTTACCTTCAGGAAGAATGGACGAAAACGGGACAGATGTCGACGGGGTCGCCATCGCCCAGCGACCGAAACCAAACAACCTCAAAATGCCAAAAACATGGAGGAAAACAAAAAAAACCAGCGAAACACAAAGAAAATCGAGAGAAATCGAGCCTGAGAGACGGGCACGAAGAAACCCTAGAATCGCCAAGGAGACGCCCAGAAGTTTGAAAAAAAAAAAAGACTATCTTAACTAGTTTTAAAATTCATCAAGCATGAGATTAAATGAAATTTATTGGTTTTAACAAAAGTAATTTGTTTTATTTAATGTTGTATACGTAAAGTATTTCCCAAATTTGAGAGAATGCAAAAGATCTAATTGGGAATCAATGTCAAATATCAAAATAAAACAAGTCTATATGGCTTAATATTTGTGTGTACCTATTTGATTAATATTGATGGTTAGTCTATGTTTTTTTTTTCTTTGAAAAAGTTCTTGTAACTCTTAACCTAGATTTCATTGGTTACCCAAGTAGCCCTATTTTAAGTATAGACTATTGACGAGATTCCTAAGAGTACAACCGTAACCTCTAAAAGCAATTATAACAATAGATAATGTTGGATGATACCATGAAAATGAGGGACAAGCATACTATAAAGGAGATTATACCAAATTTTGAAATTAAAAGAGGAAGAACAATATTAGAGGTAACCGGAGAGGGAGAGATCGATAGAGACAAGTTTGCAAGATTGTCCGAATCATTTTGTGGGAGGAAACTCATATCACCCTTGTAAGCATAATGGAAGAGAAGTGGATTAGTGGCCGCTAAATGGGAGTGGCTGAATCAATTGCGGTTGGGAATCAATCTCATCACTAAAGAGAGAAACCTAGGCAAAAACTGTCGAGAGAAGCAAAATCAGCGAAATTGAGATAGCAGCCCATGCATCAGGTGGTGAGAGTTGTGAGAGGCGTAAATAGGGTTTTGTTACTGTATAGTTTTATTTCAGTAATTAATTTATAAAACTTAAATAATTTATGTTGTAATCTATTTTATAAATTAATCATTAGATTTCTCATCTTAAATATGTGTCATATTAATTTAAATTCATTATTTTATTAGTTCAAATTATAAAGCATGTTTTTATTTATTTAACTTTGTTTATATAATATTTAATATTATTTGGAACAAAATTTTATCACATATATTTTTTATTTTTTTAAAAAATATATACATAAAAAAGATTAATCAATAGTATTTTTATTTAAAGAAAAATTCAAAATCTTAATTTATTAAAAAAATATCAAACATAAATTTTTTTAAATAGCATAAGCCCTCTAGTATGATAAAACTTCTCTCTTATAAAAAAATACAAAAGAATTTTGCTTAATATAAATATTTTCAGATGATTAATCAACTATAGCATTTTAAGTGTTTTTGTGAATAAATCATTTATACTTCGATTTAAATTTTGTTTAAGAATAATTGTCATTATATGAATGATAATGATATTCTTAAAATTTATTATCTACTCAACTAAATAAAATCATTAGCCACCAAAATGACATATATATATAGCATCTCATTTAAAATGAAATGATGTAGCTCTAATTAACCTTACTAGCAATTGGCACAAACTCTAGCTTCATTTTCCTTGAAGCAATTATTCTGCCACAATCATATAGTATAGGAATAGGCTATTAGTGGTGGTTTCTAACACTTAGCACACAAATTTATTACATAAAATGATATTTTTCACCAACATGAGACGATCATAGCATCTCATTAAAAATGGCATGATTTAGCTCTAATAAACCTTACTAGCTTTTGGCACCAATTCCAGCTTCTGTTTCCTTGAAGAAATTACTCCGGCACATTCAATCATGTCCATATCTTCAATAGTGATGCCGCTAGGTAGACTCCAATCAAAGCGATGCAGAAGATTTGCCAGAGCAATCTCAATAACAACCATTGAAAAATCCATTCCCGGACAAATCCTACGACCAACACCAAATGGAATGAAGTAAAAATCTTTACCCTTGTAGTCCGCAGTGCAATCAAAGAATCTCTCTGGCTTGATTATTTCTGGTTCTTCCCAATAAGATTTATCTCTCCCAAAAGCCCATGCGTTGATGACTAGTCTGTTTTGCTTAGGAATATTGTAGCCTTGTATTTGACACTCTTCCAATGACTCTCGAGGAAGCAATAATGGAGATGGTGGATGCAGCCGAATGACTTCTTTTATAAAAACCTTCAAGTAGCTCAGTTGGTCCAACAGTTCTTCACTAATCTTGTCTTCTCCATGAACTACTTTTTTCAGTTCATCCTTTACCTTATTCATCACTTCAGGATGTCGAACAAGTTCTGTCATGCACCAATCCAGAGTTGCGAATGTTGTGTCTATTCCAGCAATAATCATATCCTACTTCAAATAAAGCATATTAAGAGAAATTTTTATTTGGTTCAACAGTATTTAGATAGTAGTTTAATCTAAAACAATTATATTACCTTAAAGCACATCATGTATCATGAAAGATCACTTTAACCAAATTGAATGATATAAAATGAACGTATTTTGAAAATATAAATAGCCTGCACTGTAGATATCAATGCATTTGGCCAGAAGCTACAAGCCAATATATATATATATATATATATATATATATAATACAATAAAAAGTTATAATTTAAAATTGTTAAAAAATTAAAGAGTTATTATATGAGTTGATATATTCTAGGAACATATATTTTACAAGTGAGGTATTAGCAAAATAAATCGTGAGATAATTACCAATGTAAGACCCCTGATGTTATCGTTTGTGAGGACAAATCCCAAGCTCGAATCTTTCTGCAATTCAAGCAACGTACCTATGAAATAAGTGTTGTTATTGCCGTTTACCTCCTTTGATTCACGACTATGGTTTTTAATAATTTCCTCAAAAAGAGCATCCCAATTCTTCATGTAATTCTTGAGCTTTCTATCTGATCCCCTCAGAACATCTAGCCATTTTAAATTCGGGAAAAAATCTTGAAAGAAAACTTCATAAAATAAAGGTGAAGACTCGTGTGATAGCTTGGACAAAAACGTCTTTTTCTCTTTAGTTATCCATGATCCTAAAACCTCTCTAGTGATCACATTGGTTACGTAAGAATTCAATATCTCTGTGAGGCATATAACTTCATTACCCCTCGAAGCTGCATCAGCAACTTTTTCGAGCAAAAGCGACACCTCCTCTGCTCGATCGAAGCTCATGGACTTCACTTTTTGTGAGCTAAGAAGGTGGGTTCTGGCAAGTTTTTTCATTTGTCTCCAACTCTCTCCATATTGAGCGAAGGCTATGTCATTCTTGTTGTAGGACAAAGCACCCATTACCTTGGTCTTGGGACGAGTTGCAAATACGAGATCATTGTTTCTGATCACCTCTTCCGCAATTTTGGGGCATGAGATTACTAGAGTTCGAACAGTACCGAGATGGAGAAGCATCAAAGGTCCATGCTGCTTTGAAAGCTTGTAGAGTGAGCGATGAAGAATCGAGCCAAGTTGGTGGAGATTACCTATGAAAGGAAGTCTCGGAGGTGAAGGTAAGAGAGCTGCCTTCTGTGAGATGACCTTCCTTCTTGCTAGTAGTAGAAAGAAAAAAGAAATAATAGGAATAGAAGCAAGCAGAGTTGGATTCATCGTTACCTCGTTTTAGTTACTTCTGCAATGGACGATCATTCAAACCGAAATCCAAGATTATTTATAACCACAAAAAGCTTAGGGGTGCAAAGCCAAATAATAAATAAATAAATAAATAAGAAAGAAAAAAAAGAAAAAAAAATAATAAAAAATTTAAGTTCAACTCCGGCTAATGCCAAATCCCATGCAAGGAATGTCATCCTTAATATATCAGTCATATTTTATTTTATCTTTGAAAAAAAGAATAAAAGTAAGCAACTTATTAACAACGCAAGTTGTAAAAGTTAAAAAAATAAAAAGCAAGCAGCTACTAAACAACGCGAGCTCTTTCAAAATGATGGATCCTTCATAATGATGCCAGGCAAGTGATTTTACAAGCTTTGGTTAATTCAATGGCCGAATAGATTGGGGAGTTTAAAAATCAAGTAATAGATCGAAGAATGGCTCAATGGAGTTATATTGAAAGCTCTTTCTCTTGTCATTGCTTATGTAATTTTGTTCATATGATGCCCTACTTGCAACGTTTAAGTTCAACGCCGGGTAAGGCCAATTCCCATGTAAGGGACGTCATCCTTAACCCTAACGAAGTAGTCCAGCCCATGTAAGGGATGTCATCCATAACCCAAACGAAGAAGTCCAGCAAGAATAATCAGTGCGTGATGCCGTATGTTCACAGCACCGAAACATCAATGGCACAATATTTGAAATACTTGGGAGGAAAAAGCTTAGGGGTCATGGGAGTCATTTTTTATTTTCATTTGTTTATTTAGTTTTCATATAATTTTTTTTTTCAAAATGATTCAAAATAACTAAGATGTTTTTGTATTTTTAAAACAAACTACCACAACTAGCTACTACCAGTGACGTCGACCATCATGACTATTATCATCTTACTGCTCAATTCTATCACAACTAGCTACTGCTAGTGACGTCGATCATCATGACTATTATCATCTTACTGCTCAATGCTATCACTGCTAGTGACGTCGACCATCACGTCTATTATCATCTTACTACGCCGGATGTGGTATTTTAAGTGTCTTCTCTATGCTCTTCACCATTACTGTTATTCTTTTAAATGTGAACTTAACTGACTGTCTTTTTAGGAGGTGGAATTTTTCCTTCATTAATGTGGTGGTTAACCTTTTAATTTTTGTTCTCTTGAATTTTTGTTCTATTTCCTTTACTTTTTTTCCTGGTAGTTTCTCCTTTTTACAGGGGGTTGAATCGGGGTTTTTTCTGCGGGCTCGTTTCTTTTTTGCGGAAGGTTTGAGTTTATTTTCGATCCTATTTTGCCTTCCTTTTTGGGCACAGTTTTTTTGGCGCCTTAGAATGTCGCTAGGGTATTTTGTATCTTGGTTTAGTTGGGGAACTTCGGCTCGTAAGGTTTTATTTTTGATTTTGATTGTAGCTCCTAGGAGCAGTAGTGAGCTGAAGATCTCCTTAAGGATCATGTACTTTTATTTTCTAATTAACACGAAGTCCCGGTAGGGGTTTCCTCCCAAAAAAAAAAAAAAAAACTATCACAACTAGCGGCCGCCAGCGTCATTGACAGCCATGGCTATTATCACCCGGCTAGTAAATGCCATTGATATGCTGACGACCACCGCCATTGTCATATAAATCAAATTATTTGAAATTAATAAAAAAATAAAAATAAATTATTTTAATATATCCGACATATTTCATTATATTTTAAAAATAAAATTAAATTAAAAGAAAAACGAAAGGTAAAGACCTGCAAGTTGTAAAAGTTAAAAAGTCCTATTGTAAGTATTTATCTAATTATAACAATAACCCATGACAAACTCTTTCAATGGCCGAATTTATTGGGTGTTTACAAATCAAATCATAGATAAAGTATGGCTGAAAGATATGCTTAATTTAGTGAGATAAGCCAATGAAAATCTTATCTTAAGTGTTATCCCAATATTTTATTTGAATTTTTTGTTCCACTTGTATTTAATGCAACATTCAAAAATCAACTGATTACAAAAAAAGTAGACATGAATTTTTTAAAAATCAAATGGGATATTATCAAAAAGTGGTGGACAAGTTATTGAATAACCCTAAGTAGTATTTTTATTTCCAAAGTGTGCCATCGAATCTATCTCAAGGATTTTAAAGCACAATTCAGAGGACCCACTCTAATACTAATAGAAAGTTCAATTTATGGTTATATATATATATATATATATATATATATATATATTAGGGGAAACCCTACGGAGGGGGCCTACGCGTTAAATCAGGAAAAAATTACACGGTCCTTAAAAAGGGCCTCAAGCTTGCTACTGCTCGAAAGAGCTACAAAAAGAAAGGAAAATAAAAAACCTAAGAGCTTGAGGCCTCTACAAACCAAAAAAATAAGAAACCCTATGTACATTTTACGGTGCATAAGAATGAGCACCCAAAAATAAGGAGGAAAGCAGAAAGCAGCGAACAGCACCAAAATCTTCTCCCGAGCGAGCTCTCTACAAATACCTGCGAAGTACAGATTCTACAAAAGGAAATGAAGCCCTAGGCACACAATAATAAAAAACAAGGTAGAGAGCAGTATACACATTCCAACAGGTAACAAAAAAATAAAAAACCTGCTAAGAGAAACAAGTTCAATAGATGGTTATGAAACAACATGAACTATGAAAAGACACACTAAAAGGGGGGTGAATTAATATTTTAAAAATATTTTCAAAATCCCTTTTGAAATTTGAACAACCAAATTCAAAACTTTAATGCAAAGTGAAACTAATACTCAAAATAACACTAAATAATTTTTTATTTTTACTTTCGTAGAAAAACAAATATTTTTGTTCTTTTTTACTTTTGAGATTTTTTTTAAATTTCCTTTTCAACCAGATATAATATCAATCAACTATAATGGATTTCATGTCAGAATAAAACCTAAACTCAAACAATTGTAGAAAATAAATATGCATGAAAATAAATATGCAGAAAGTAAACGAAAAAATAAATAAAAATATAAACCAATTTTTTATAGTAATTTGATCAACTTAACTTACATCTACTTCCAGGAGTCTTCCTTTATGGGTATTACACTAACAAATTAGTGTGTCACCTGTAGCCCCCATGACAAGACAGGTAATCCCTTACCAACCAAGTGCAGCGGATTAGCCAAATCCCTTTTACCAACATGATGCGACAGAGTAGCCAAATACCTTTCACCAACCAAGTGCGGTGGAGTAGTCGAATACCTTTCACCATCTTGGTGAGGCGAAGTAGACCAATCTCCTTCACCCTCTTGGTGAGGGAGAGTAGCCCAATCCATTTTACCTTTTCTGGTGTGGAAGGTATCTGGTGGCCCTTTAACAAAAGAGCTTCTTCACGAAGTTTCTCAAGATAAAATTTGACTCATGGAGGAACAAAGGTGGACGTTAGCCAGAGCAATCATGTGAAAACATCCTCTCATACTCCCTTGCACTCACAATGTTCTTCTCGCTTTCTAAAACTTCACCTCTCTCTTTCTTGCTCAATATTCTCTTTAAATCCTTTCTTATAGAAGACTCATGCTCTCAGATCGACTGCCAAAGATTCTTACAAAGTCTATTTTGAAAGCTTAAATAGTGGGCTCCTAAAAATCATATTTTTTAATTTCTGCCGACTCTATTTATATTGTTTGATCTATAGATCATATAGTATGATTAGTTCAACTATCCAATTATTAGTACTATACGATAAACAATAATATGGTACGACCAGTCTAATTTTTTCACTAATCATACTGGATGAATGAATAGTACTACAGTATGATTAATTTAAATCAAACATCAGATTATTTAAGATGAACCAACTTTTATCCTGAGAGTCCTCAGGTGATTCATACAGTATAATCTTATGATCGTATTAGATGATCTGAACATCATCCAGAGATTACTCGGATGATTCATATGGTATGATATATGATCGTATAGTAGATCTATAAATAATTCAGATCTGATTTGATTCGATTTAATTTCTTAATTAACTGACCTAATTTGGTAATAATTTAAAAGAGCGTACAATACAAAAGAATTCGTACAGTATGAATAGTTTATATTTTAA
This sequence comes from Dendrobium chrysotoxum, assembly GCA_019925795.1. NCBI lineage: Eukaryota > Viridiplantae > Streptophyta > Magnoliopsida > Asparagales > Orchidaceae > Dendrobium > Dendrobium chrysotoxum. The sequence goes on along the minus strand of CM034300.1, from coordinate 62,583,110 downwards.
AATTTAAATTTTCCTATTTTAGGTCAGTTAGATTTGTCGGCAGGGTTTCTGATTATAGTTGATCTTCTAGTATGATATGGTGTTTGTATTGTCCGATTAGTTATAATTAAAATTTATTTTTTTTCATTTAGATTAAATATTTTAATTAATTTTTATTTTAACTAGTTGTACAATATGTTCTTGATCAAACAATATGATTAATTAAAAAATTAAAATATTTCTTTTTCACTCCCCCTGTGCATGTGTATGCATGACTGCTATGCCATCATACACTTTTTTACATACATTAACTCAAGAAAAAAAATTACAGACACATTAAAAATAAACTAACATATGTAATTCATTCTTGAGCTCTGATTCTTTGTTGATCCTTGTTTTATGCTTAACCCAAAAGATTAGTAGTGCACAAAATTAATATCGAAAATAATATGCATGAAGAAGAAGATAATTATTCAATAATGTTTTTAGTCATCAAAACCCATGGTCAGGTCGTAGATTATAATAATTTTTAAATAACGATGTAAAATAATTTTGCATTTACAAATCTAGATTTTATTTTATTTACATTTTATTAGGTTAACCAAGCATTAAAACATCACAAATTACTTGCCAACTTTATGCGAATTCACAAAAAAATTATAAAAATGATTATTCGATTCAAAACTACAGAAAATGAGCACGTTCTCAAGCCTTTCATCCTTGCCAATAACCATGCATGGATAAAAATAAAACTAAGTCCATGAAAGATGATAAGAAAATGAAATCAAACTTGCCATACCAACTTTGCCAATTTTCACATTTTTTTTATTTTACATCAATCATGCCCAAGATTGTTCTCCTTGAAACCCAAATCCTGAGAGATGATCTTAGGTTTAACCTATCCTCCACATACCGGGAACCCTTTCTATTATCCACCATTTCAAAAAACCCTCACTAAATATTCCAAGTAGTATAGTCACTTAAAAGGAACCCTACCACAATAAGTGGATGCCTTGGATCATCCTTTTCTAAAGCTATACCAATAATTATGAAAAACAAATAATACAATGATAGCAATAGAAAATGATCCCTTCAAAATTCATTTAATTTAAAAGTGCTCTTTAAACTAGACATTCAATCTTATATCATAAGCACATAATATAATAAACACATTTCATACAAATGTTACTTTTTATAAATAATACATTAGAGTTAACTTCAAAAAGAAGTAAAAAATATTACTTTATTATATAGAACTATTCAAATATTAAATTAAAAGAAAACAATATAAAAGCTTAAAGGTGACTTGTTGTTGACCCTCTTCTAACTTCTTTTCTTAAGAAGGGGACCAAGAAGAAAATTCCAAAGATAGGGCCAATGGTAACTCCCTGATGAGTGGAGCTATGTTAGACTATTTATTGAAGGATGTATTCATCCCTAGCTAGGAACTATTGAATCAAGTTAATTCTATTTACTTGTGTATAGAGATAACTTCAACATACCCTTAATTAGTTTCTTGATATCTCGAAGAAGCTCAATAGAGACCTCATCATGTTGAAAAGAATGGTTCTTGACAACATGAACCCTCTTCTCTATGAGTGTCCCCTAACTCTTCTAAGATTCCATGGAAGCTTTGAGATTCCTTATAATGGTAGACAAAATAAAAAATGTTCTCACTACATATTGATCTATGCATTCTCAGACTTTGATTTAAAGAAGTTTGCTCTAGCTCTTTCTCCTTGCCACTACAAATGAATTAAACATATTTCTTGACAACTTATCTTACCTGTCCATATTAAGATTTGAGATTTAAAAGGTTCTAATTTTTATCTCTTCATAGTCCCTAATTTTTAGGATGAGACATCTAGCTAAGCTTGCTAAGTTTGTTAGGAATAGGAATCCCCTACAACTTATCCACTTGTGTGGGGTTATAAGGAGAAGTGCCTTCTACCTCCTTCAAGATTAACTTCACCTTAAAACTAACATCTTTTAAAGATCCATAAAAAATACCAGTCAAAATAAATCTCAATATTATGTTATCCGACTTAAAAATGGAAATACTAATTTTCATAGCCCAAATAATCTTTATTACTTTGCCAACCATTGATTTATCCTCACCATTAATGGTTGGCAATCAGCATGGGGTAATCACCTCACCCAATGATCCTTAATCATTAATAACTACATAAAGGAAAATTTCCTTGCTTGGATTGTTGAGCTCCAACTTCATAATCTTATGTGGGGACGAATTCAAGATCATCTACATGTATGCCATCATCTACATTGCCATTACTTTGCTCTACCTTTACATCATAATGGTCATAGAATTCTCTAAGGAGAGCATGACTATAATGGTTTGTCACTTCTTGAACATCTTAAGGAAAAATAGTTCACAAAGCTGAACCTCAAAGAAGAATGCTAAAAAGGGAAGTCACTGAATGAAGGCTTTTTTTTAATATATTAATAGGCATGATGCTCGCATATATAGTGAAGTTAATTCAATGCTAAATAATACGAACAATGTCTATAGTGATATTTAAAATTCTATTAAATACCTCAGTAAACTTATAATATCAATAAACTTATAATATCATTTGAATAATTGTATTGGGCTGAGTTTAAGTGAACTTGATAGACTACATGAAGCTTGTATCATAATCTATCAGATTAAATTTATAAAAGGCAAGGATCCATCAATCCTACGACTATCTCGATTCCATCACCATGATAAACTTGCTAAATGAGATCTATTCGACCTAGACTAAAGCAACACAAAGTACTTGAAATAACTTACAAATCTACTCAATCACAAAAACCAACAATAAAAGATAATCCCGTGTTAGATTATTGTGTTATGCTCTTTATTTTTTTGGCACTAGGAAATTGTTGAGCTTCCTTCAAAATCTCTCTCTCTCTCTCTCTCTCTCTCTCTCTCTCTCAAGCACACAATCTTCTTCATTTTTTAAGTTAATATTGCTAGTACAATCCACATTTTACCCAAAAATAAATTTGTATTCAACAAGCTAGAGTTATTAAATTTAACATCAAATATTAAGTTTTACTATATAATTATACTTGTATAACTTAACTTTAACATCTAATACGATGATGTACCTTGCCTCAAGCTTATATTTAGGAGTTAGAAGATCAGCCTAAACACATTTTAATTGACTCATGACACTTTAGCTTATTCTTTCTTAGAAAGATCTTGTAGAACCCTTTACTTATCTCTCCTCTAATGTTTTTAGGATTATTCAATACTTATTAGTAATGTTATTGTTTTATATAAAAAAAGGACCCAAACTCCAAATTTTCATTTTATCTTCAAAATATGCAAGGAGTGATATAGAGCCAATTTGATTAAGTTTTGTTAAATTGTGGAACATTCATGGAGGCGCATAGATATAGAGATTAGTGTTTAAGCTTTATACGAAGAACCAACACAGATAGATGAGTGAGATAGGGGTGTAAGAGTCTTGTGGGACACCAATATTTTTATGTGAAAAACATCCCTAAGAAAGGGGAAAACTGCAGGGCTTGGCCTAGTTAAAATGATTCTACTTGTGATTATTTTTTTATTACAAATGAGGCCCTTCCTTGAGATGAATGCATTTATTTGTTGTGGAAAATATACATCATATAGAGCACATTACATGGAAGGAGTTGGAAGAATCTAGTGATTTGAGAGTTGTTCTCAAGAGAGTATTGGCCTCTTAGTTTCGTCGGTAGGATCATAGTTGAGCAACAATGGTCAATGGGGCTGTAGTTGGCCGACGATGAAGGTAAGAGGGACCGCATTTGATGGATAATAAAAGTTGGATGGACCGTAGTCAATGGGCAGTAGAGGTCAGATGGACCATAGTCAGCAGACGATTGAAGTCAGAGGGATTGTAGTCAGTGGGTGACGGAGGTCAGAGGGACCATAGTCGTTGGGTAATGGAGGTTAGAGGGACTGTAGGTGTTGGGTGATAAAGGTCGGAGGGACTATAATTAGTGGGTTATGGAGGTTAGAAGGACCTTAGTCGACTGGAAATGAAGGTTGGAGGGACTTAGTCGGTGGGTGATTGAGGTTAGAGAGGCCATACTCGATGGGTGATAGAGGTCAGAGGGTCTGTACTCAATAAGTGATGGAGGTCAAAGGGACTGTACTTAGTGGGTGACTGAGGTTAGAGGGATCATAGTCGGTGGATGACGAAGGTCGGAGGCACTGTAGTTGGTGGACTATAGAGGTAGGAGGGATAGTAGTTGGAGGGGGATAGAGGTTAAAGGGACCATATTTAGTGGGTGATGGAGGATGAAGGAACCATACTCCACGAATGATGGTGGCTAGATGAACCTTAGTCAGTGGGAGATAATGGTCAGAGGGACCATAATCGGCAAGCAAAAGAGGTTAGAGGGATCGTAGTCGATGGAAAATAATGGTCAAAGGGATCATAGTAGGCAGGTGATGGAGGTCAAAAGGATTGTAGCCGAGTGATGGTGGTTGATAGGTGATGAAGGTTTAACGATGCTCGATGGATAGGCAGTGGTCTAACTACGATTGGTCGAGAGGTGATGGTCCGGTGAGGGTTGACGGATGGGCGATGGCCCCATTACAGGCAAAAATATACCATTATAGTTGGACTTTCCGGCGAATATACATACGCCAGAAAAAGCGGCATCCTAACCAGCAAAATATGTGCCGATAACTTTACAGTGGTATTTTTGGCAAAATTTTATCATTACCTTACCGGCGTATAATCTTCTGGTGTTTTCGTTGGTGTACTAAATATTTTGATGCAATTTTTGCTGGTTATTACTAACGAAATCACCGACATAAATTGTGCTAGCTTACTTAAACTTGAAGAATATTTTCCGACGTATTATCCATTGATAACATTACCAATGGATAAACCATTGGAAAATCTGAAAGGAAGAGCCCTATTTTGACCACTTTGCCATCTTTCTTTCAATTTCTTTCCCTCTTCATTTGGGTTTACTTCACTCATGTTTGAGAGATGCCCTAAACGTTAGTGTTATTATGACTGATCCCTCATCGACGTTCATCGCTGAGCTTGCCCACATTCTCTATTGTTGGTTGCCTAAAGTCGCCACTTCCATTCCACGCATTACCTAAGGTCGCCACCTATTTCCTACATTACTGAAGGTCGCCACCTCATGTAAGAGAATGTACCTTAGTGTTTGATTTTTTCTTTAGTTACGGATGTTCTCACCAGATATTTGCAATAGAATGTGCCTTGGTGTATGCTTTTTACTATTGTTATTCTTCATGTTGATAATAGTAGAGAGGGAGTTGAAGGTAAACTTGAATTATGTAGGCTAACCTAAGATTCTAAAGGTTTTCACATAAGTTAAACTAAAACTTAATATATGGAGTGTAATTTTAGTAGTAATAGGCCTAGTTGAGGGATTGTGACTTTGGGTGATGAAGTCATTAATAAAAGTACAATTTTTATATCTTTGATCTAATATTTATGGTGAAATATATGGGGATATTTTTAGTAGAATTCAAGTTGGATGGATGAAGCGGAGGAATGCATTGGGCCTTGTTGTGTGATAGAAAAGTCCCTGTTTAACTAAAGGGAAAATTATATAAGATGTTGGTGAGACTTGTAATGCTTTATGATGCAGACTATTGGCTATTAAAAGATAAGCATAATATTAAGTTAAGTGTTATAGAGATGAGGATGCTCAGGTGGATAAGTACTGGATTTACCCTTATAGATAGGATACGAAATGAGCATATATGTGATAAGGTTGGAGTAAGTCTAGTGGAAGATAAGATTAGAGAGAGTCGCCTTGGATGGTTTGGTCACATAAAATGATGGCCTTCAAAGCAGGCTAAGAAATGTTTTCGGCAGAATAATTTTGCCAGTTTACATTTTTCGATATGCAAATTACTGTCAAATGAGTTTTTGTCAAAAATTCACCGAAAACTAGAATTTTCTGGCTGATTTCTGTTATTACTGGTGGATTTGGTCCGCCAGTAACAGGGCATTTTTCTTTAGTGCCCGATGAGGGTGGCATTGGTCCGATGATGGTAGATGGATGAGCAGTGGTCTAGCAGTGGTCGACGGAAGTTCACTGGTAATGGTGCTTGGGTAGAACTTTAACATTCCACACAATAGCATTAAACATAAGAAACAACATTAATGAAAAGCTTTTGATCTAGTAGTTTTAGGCGGTTGTATCAAAATAGTTCTAGGTTTCTTTCCTTTTTTGCTACGAACCTTGATAAAGCTTAAATCATTATCATCCCTACTAAAATGCTTTGCAGATATATCCATATCTTCTATATCAGTAAAGACATCATTATTATAATATGAAGAAGTAAAGTTCTTACTACCAATAGGATGCTCCCTGAATACTTGTGTGCAATCATCCTCCATGAAATGACCATCCTCTTCCTTTTACAATTCTTCATTTTCCTTTTCCTTATTAACAGTATTGCCTTCAGCCGTAGAAGGGCAATGCACAAGATCATCAATTTCCCCTTCCTCTAAGCTCCTGCCATCAACCTCAACAGGTAATTGAATGACAAGATTAGGACCAATATCTACTTCCTGTTCAATCAGCGGTATAGAAGAATTGAGATTAAGTAAATTGATATCTTTATCAACAGAATCGTTATGCAGGTTATCTGTACCAATAGAAGCATTTTGCAAATTACTTGATGATATAATAACTTCAACATTAGAATTATCATTGTTAGTGAAAATAGGAACAGTTATCTCCTCATAATTAGCAGGCAACATAGGAGTTAAAAGGACTTCCCGTTCAATGACCTTAAGAACATCTTCAGTTGCAATTAACAGAATGTTATCCTCGCCCTGTTGAGAAACCAGAGATCCTGAAGATTTATTAACCACTCCATTCTTATCATTCATCACATCTTTCTCTTATGCAGTTGGGGGTGTTTTCTAAAACATTCATTAATACCATGTCCATGCATTTTACAAAAAGAACAGAATAAAGGAAAATTCTCAAACTCAACTTTTTGAAAATATCCCTTCACCTCTGAGCCAAGCCAGATTTCAGTAGGTTGTTTCTTGGAAACATCAAGTTTGACTAACACACGAGCCACGGACGGCCTAGAAACAGAGGCCGTAGCCTGGTCCGTTTGTAGGGGACGTCGAAAAATAGAAGCTAAACCAAATAGAATATCTTGATTAAAGAAATGAAGTCTGAGATTCGGAAAGGAAATCCAAACCGGAGCAATAGGACATTCCTCCCTAACATCAAAATCAGGAGACCATTTAATCAATCTCATTTGGCAAGCTTGAATGTAATACGTTCTTCTAGCAAAAATACGGCTATAGTCAAGATCATTAGAAAGTTGTATAGCGACATGCCTTGGATCAAGTAAGCCAACATGGAACGTGCCGGACAGTTTCAGGTTAAGGAAAAATTTACGAATAATATCTAAATTAGGCCTTTTCAAAACAAATTTACCAACCAGAGTTAACGCAAACGGAGCAGCTAACAGATCCACAACAGATTCTTCAAACAACAGGGCCGGATAACCCTTAAAAGAAGATTGAACAAAATGCAGTTTGGAAGAAGTAGATGAAGGACCCGCTAAAACATCTTTAAAAGATCTAGATTTACCTTCAGGAAGAATGGACGAAAACGGGACAGATGTCGACGGGGTCGCCATGGCCCAGCGACCGAAAACCAAACAACCTCAAAGTGCCAAAAACAGGGAGGAAAACAAAAAAAACCAGTGAAACACAAAGAAAATCGAGAGAAATCAAGCCTGAGAGACGGGCACGAAGAAACCCTAGAATCGCCAAGGAGACGCCCAGAAGTTTGAAAAAAAAAAAAGACTATCTTAACTAGTTTTAAAATTCATCAAGCATGAGATTAAATGAAATTTATTGGTTTTAACAAAGTAATTTGTTTTATTTAATGTTGTATACGTAAAGTATTTCCCAAATTTGAGAGAATGCAAAAGATCTAATTGGGAATCAATGTCAAATATCAAAATAAAACAAGTCTATATGGCTTAATATTTGTGTGTACCTATTTGATTAATATTGATGGTTAGTCTATGTTTTTTTTTTCTTTGAAAAAGTTCTTGTAACTCTTAACCTAGATTTCATTGGTTACCCAAGTAGCCCTATTTTATGTATAGACTATTGACGAGATTCCTAAGAGTACAACCGTAACCTCTAAAAGCAATTATAACAATAGATAATGTTGGATGATACCATGAAAATGAGGACAAGCATACTATAAAGGAGATTATACCAAATTTTGAAATTAAAAGAGGAAGAACAATATTAGAGGTAACCGGAGAGGGAGAGATCGATAGAGACAAGTTTGCAAGATTGTCCGAATCATTTTGTGGGAGGAAACTCATATCACCCTTGTAAGCATAATGGAAGAGAAGTGGATTAGTGGCCGCTAAATGGGAGTGGCTGAATCAATTGCGGTTGGGAATCAATCTCATCACTAAAGAGAGAAACCTAGGCAAAAACTGTCGAGAGAAGCAAAATCAGCGAAATTGAGATAGCAGCCCATGCATCAGGTGGTGAGAGTTGTGAGAGGCGTAAATAGGGTTTTGTTACTGTATAGTTTTATTTCAGTAATTAATTTATAAAACTTAAATAATTTATGTTGTAATCTATTTTATAAATTAATCATTAGATTTCTCATCTTAAATATGTGTCATATTAATTTAAATTCATTATTTTATTAGTTCAAATTATAAAGCATGTTTTTATTTATTTAACTTTGTTTATATAATATTTAATATTATTTGGAACAAAATTTTATCACATATATTTTTATTTTTTAAAAAAATATATACATAAAAAAGATTAATCAATAGTATTTTTATTTAAAGAAAAATTCAAAATCTGAATTTATTAAAAAAATATCAAACATAAATTTTTTTAAATAGCATAAGCCCTCTAGTATGATAAAACTTCTCTCTTATAAAAAAATACAAAAGAATTTTGCTTAATATAAATATTTTCAGATGATTAATCAACTATAGCATTTTAAGTGTTTTTGTGAATAAATCATTTATACTTCGATTTAAATTTTGTTTAAGAATAATTGTCATTATATGAATGATAATGATATTCTTAAAATTTATTATCTACTCAACTAAATAAAATCATTAGCCACCAAAATGACATATATATATAGCATCTCATTTAAAATGAAATGATGTAGCTCTAATTAACCTTACTAGCAATTGGCACAAACTCTAGCTTCATTTTCCTTGAAGCAATTATTCTGCCACATCATATAGTATAGGAATAGGCTATTAGTGGTGGTTTCTAACACTTAGCACACAAATTTATTACATAAAATGATATTTTTCACCAACATGAGACGATCATAGCATCTCATTAAAAATGGCATGATTTAGCTCTAATAAACCTTACTAGCTTTTGGCACCAACTCCAGCTTCTGTTTCCTTGAAGAAATTACTCCGGCACATTCAATCATGTCCATATCTTCGATAGTGATGCCGCTAGGTAGACTCCAATCAAAGCGATGCAGAAGATTTGCCAGAGCAATCTCAATAACAACCATTGAAAAATCCATTCCCGGACAAATCCTACGACCAACACCAAATGGAATGAAGTAAAAATCTTTACCCTTGTAGTCCGCAGTGCAATCAAAGAATCTCTCTGGCTTGATTATTTCTGGTTCTTCCCAATAGATTTATCTCTCCCAAAAGCCCATGCGTTGATGACTAGTCTGGTTTGCTTAGGAATATTGTAGCCTTGTATTTGACACTCTTCCAATGACTCTCGAGGAAGCAATAATGGAGATGGTGGATGCAGCCGAATGACTTCTTTTATAAAAACCTTCAAGTAGCTCAGTTGGTCCAACAGTTCTTCACTAATCTTGTCTTCTCCATGAGCTACTTTTTTCAGTTCATCCTTTACCTTATTCATCACTTCAGGATGTCGAACAAGTTCTGTCATGCACCAATCCAGAGTTGCGAATGTTGTGTCTATTCCAGCAATAATCATATCCTACTTCAAATAAAGCATATTAAGAGAAATTTTTATTTGGTTCAACAGTATTTAGATAGTAGTTTAATCTAAAACAATTATATTACCTTAAAGCACATCATGTATCATGAAAGATCACTTTAACCAAATTGAATGATATAAAATGAACGTATTTTGAAAATATAAATAGCCTGCACTGTAGATATCAATGCATTTGGCCAGAAGCTACAAGCCAATATATATATATATATATATATATATATATATATATATATATATATATATATATAATACAATAAAAAGTTATAATTTAAAATTGTTAAAAATTAAAGAGTTATTATATGAGTTGATATATTCTAGGAACATATATTTTACAAGTGAGGTATTAGCAAAATAAATCGTGAGATAATTACCAATGTAAGACCCCTGATGTGATCGTTTGTGAGGACAAATCCCAAGCTCGAATCTTTCTGCAATTCAAGCAACGTACCTATGAAATAAGTGTTGTTATTGCCGTTTACCTCCTTTGATTCACGACTATGGTTTTTAATAATTTCCTCAAAAAGAGCATCCCAATTCTTCATGTAATTCTTGAGCTTTCTATCTGATCCCCTCAGAACATCTAGCCATTTTAAATTCGGGAAAAAATCTTGAAAGAAAACTTCATAAAATAAAGGTGAAGACTCGTGTGATAGCTTGGACAAAAACGTCTTTTTCTCTTTAGTTATCCATGATCCTAAAACCTCTCTAGTGATCACATTGGTTACGTAAGAATTCAATATCTCTGTGAGGCATATAACTTCATTACCCCTCGAAGCTGCATCAGCAACTTTTTCGAGCAAAAGCGACACCTCCTCTGCTCGATCGAAGCTCATGGACTTCACTTTTTGTGAGCTAAGAAGGTGGGTTCTGGCAAGTTTTTTCATTTGTCTCCAACTCTCTCCATATTGAGCGAAGGCTATGTCATTCTTGTTGTAGGACAAAGCACCCATTACCTTGGTCTTGGGACGAGTTGCAAATACGAGATCATTGTTTCTGATCACCTCTTCCGCAATTTTGGGCATGAGATTACTAGAGTTCGAACAGTACCAAGATGGAGAAGCATCAAAGGTCCATGCTGCTTTGAAAGCTTGTAGAGTGAGCGATGAAGAATCGAGCCAAGTTGGTGGAGATTACCTATGAAAGGAAGTCTCGGAGGTGAAGGTAAGAGAGCTACCTTCTGTGAGATGACCTTCCTTCTTGCTAGTAGTAGAAGAAAAAACAAATAATTGGAATAGCAGCAAGCAGAGTTGAATTCATCGTTACCTCGTTTTAGTTACTTCTGCAATGGACGATCATTCAAAGCGAAATCCAAGATTATTTATAACCCCAAAAAAGCTTAGGGGTGCAAAGCCAAATAATAAATAAATAAATAAATAAGAAAAAAAAAAAAGAAAAATAATAATAAAAAATTTAAGTTCAACGCCGGCTAAAGCCAATTCCCATGCAAGGAATGTCATCCTTAATATATCAGTCATATTTTATTTTATCTTTGAAAAAAAAAATAAGAGTAAGCAACTTATTAACAACGCAAGTTGTAAAAGTTAAAAAAATAAAAATGAAGCAGCTACTAAAGAACGCGAGCTCTTTCAAAATGATGGATCCTTGATAATGATGCCAGGCAAGTGATTTTACAAGCTTTGGTTAATTCAATGGCCGAATAGATTGGGGAGTTTAAAAATCAAGTAATAGATCGAAGTATGGCTCATTGCTTATGTAATTTTGTTCATATTATGCCCTACTTGCAACGTTTAAGTTCAACGCCGGGTAAGGCCAATTCCCATGTAAGGGATGTCATCCTTAACCCTAACGAAGAAGTCCAGCCCATGTAAGGGATGTCATCCATAACCCAAACGAAGAAGTCCAGCAAGAATAATCAGTGCGTGATGCCGTATGTTCACAGCACTGAAACATCAATGGCACAATATTTGAAATACTTGGGAGGAAAAAGCTTAGGGGTCATCGGAGTCATTTTTTATTTTCATTTGTTTATTTTGTATTCATATAATTTTTTTTTTCAAAATGATTCAAAATAACTAAGATGTTTTTGTATTTTTAAAACAAACTATCACAACTAGCTACTACCAGTGACGTCGACCATCATGACTATTATCATCTTACTACTCAATGCTATCACAGCTAGCTACTGCCAGTGACGTCGATCATCATGACTATTATCATCTTACTGCTCAATGCTATCACTGCTAGCTACTGCTAGTGACGTCGACCATCACGACTATTATCATCTTACTGCGCCGGATGTGGTATTTTAAGTGTCTTCTCTATGCTCTTCACCATTACTGTTATTCTTTTAAATGTGAACTTAACATGACAAGCTCTTTTTAGGAGGTGGAATTTTTCCTTCATTAATGTGGTGGTTAACCTTTTAATTTTTGTTCTCTTGAATTTTTGTTCTATTTCCTTTACTTTTTTTCCTAGTAGTTTCTCCTTTTTGCAGGGGGTTGAATCGGGGTTTTCTCTGCAGGCTCGTTTCTTTTTTCGGAAGGTTTGAGTTTATTTTCGATCCTATTTTGCCTTCCTTTATTGGCGCAGTTTTTTGGCGCCTTAGAATGTCGCTAGGGTATTTTGTATCTTGGTTTAGTTGGGGAACTTCGGCTCGTAAGGTTTTATTTTTGATTTTGATTGTAGCTCCTAGGAGCAGCAGTGAGCTGAAGATCCCCTTAAGGATCTTTTACTTTTATTTTCTAATTAACACGAAGGCCCTGTAGGGGTTTCCTCCAAAAAAAAAAAAAAAAACACTATCACAACTAGCGGCCGCCAGTGTCATTGACAGCCATGGCTATTATCACCCGGCTAGTAACTGCCATTGACAGGCTGATGACCACCGCCCTTGTCATATAAATCAAATTATTTGAAATTAATAAAAAAATAAAAAAAATTATTTTAATATATCAGACATATTTCATTTTATTTAAAAATAAAATTAAAATTAGAAGAAAAACGAAAGGTAAAGAGCTGCAAGTTGTAAAAGTTAAAAAGTCCTATTGTAAGTATTTATCTAATTATAACAATAACCCATGACAAGCTCTTTCAATGGCCGAATTTATTGGGTGTTAAAAAATCAAATCATAGATAAAGTATGGCTGAAAGATATGCTTAATTTAGTGAGATAAGCCAATGAAAATCTTATCTTAAGTATTATCCCAATATTTTATTTGAATTTTTTGTTCCACTTGTATTTAATGCAACATTCAAAAATCAACTGATTACAAAAAAAGCAGACATATGAAATTTTTAAAAATCAAATGGGATATTATCAAAAAGTGGTGGATGAGTTATTGAATAACCCTAAGTAGTATTCTTATTTTCAAAGTGTGCCATCGAATCTATCTCAAGGATTTTAAAGCACAATCCAGAGGACCCACTCTAATACTATTAAAGTTCAATTTATGGTTATATATATATATATATATATATATATATATATATATTATATATATATATATTATATTAGGGGAAACCCTACGGAGGGGGCCTACGCGTTAAATCAGGAAAAAATTACACGGTCCTTAAAAAGGGCCTCAAGCTTGCTACTGCTCGAAAGAGCTACAAAAAGAAAGGAAAATAAAAAACCTAAGAGCTTGAGGCCTCTAAAACCAAAAAAATAAGAAACCCTATGTACATTTTACGGTGCATAAGAATGAGCACCCAAAAAATAAGGAGGAAAGCAGAAAGCAGCGACAGCACCAAAATCTTCTCCCGAGCGAGCTCTCTACAAATACCT